>CAUYLG010016026.1:0-27180 GCA_963573385.1 Cacajao melanocephalus
CCCCCCCCCCCCCCCCCCCCCCCCCCCCCCCCCCCCCCCCCCCCCCCCCCCCCCCCCCCCCCCCCCCCCCCCCCCCCCCCCCCCCCCCCCCCCCGCGCCGAGGCAGGAGAATCATTTAAACCCAGAAGGTGGAGGTTGCAGTGAGCAGAAATTGCCGTGCACTCCAGCCTGGGTGACAGTGTGAGACTCCATCTCAAAAAAAAGAACTAGAAGTACCAAAGTGAACTTGTTTTCAATATATATAGACAGAAACAGAAATAAATATACAGTTGACTCTTGAATACAAGGTTTAACTGAGCTGGTCCACTCATATGCAGATTTTTTTCAACCAAAAGGGACTGAAAATACAGTATCTGCAAGAAGTAAAACCCTTTAGCATAGGCAGGTACCACAGAGGAGAGTGTGATACTTGAGTATGCGTGAATTTGGTATACCTGGGGTGGGAAGGTCCTGGAACCAATCCCCTGTGTATTAGGAGGGATGACTGTATACGTAAAAATGGACAGATACATACATACATGTATGAACACATGTTTCCTAGCTTTGTCCCTAAAAGGGGTTGGGAATCATGATATTCCAGTAGTAGTGAGCCTATCAGATCTTGGTTTCTAAGTACCATTTCCTTACTAAAAAGAACCAAGCCTCCTTGAAGAAATGGCTGATTTCTGGGCCAGAGCAAGAAAAGAGTAAGATGAGCTGGAAGATCTTGCTGTGCCAGAGAGTGAGGAATACAGGAATGGTGAGGACATGTAAAATGTACATTATGAACAGCTTGAAGGGGCATTTACTGTCCAAATATGGGGAAACTGAAGCATCAAAATAAATGATAGTAAAGGATTACAATCCACTGAACAAAACAGGAAGCCATGCTGAATAAATACATTGAACACATAAATAATAAGACTAAATTCTTCCTTACACTAGAATGCCAACTAATAAAGGCAGAAGGAATAATGAAATTAGAAAATCTCCAGTTATCGGAAGATTGGGCGAGGGAAGAAAATCTCCAGCTATCTATCATAGTAATAATTCAGGCAAGAAACAGCAATAGATGCTAAAACTACTAGGTGAAAGTTGGATGTGGAACAGGATAGTTATGTAGTCTGAAGGCATCTCTCCTTAAAATATTAATTATGAGGGGAGAAAGAATAATTTATAATGGATAAACTTTGGCAGGTACCACTTTACTGATGTGATCAAACTAAACATTACCAGTGATGCGGCAAAATGACATCTTTTGTTATCTGTGACCCTTCTACCAAAAATGCATAATCTCAGTCTTACCATAAGGAGACAGCAAACAAACCCAAATTGAGGAACTTGTTACAAAATAGTCTGTAATCTTAAAAAATGCTAAGGTCATAAAGGTCAAGAAAGGAGTGCCTAGAGTGCCTAAGGCCTTTGAAAGAGATTTAAAAAACATTAGCTGAGTCATTTTCTTATAAAGGATATTATTGGGACTGCTGACAAAACTTGAATAGGGGTCTCTGGGTGAACAGAAAGTAGGAATTCTTTTGTGTGCTTTTCTTGTATCCTTACAGTAAGTTTGAAATTATTTCAAAATAAAAAAATTAACATCACAAAAAACAAGAATCACACAGCCTGGGCATCCTGAGGGATAATATAGCAGTGCCCAAGAGATAGTCTTGCCAATTAAAAAAAATCTGACTAGATTCTATATCCACCTACCAATTTACAGAAAATATCATATCGATATAATCAGCAAAATACAGATGTGGCAAACTCTACAAGGCAAAAAAAAAAAAAAAAACAAACAAAACAAAACCCTGTTTTCTTCAACAAATAAACTGTAAGGAAAAAGAGACAGAGGGAAACCCAAGTTTTAAAGAGCTTGAAGGCTGGGCACAGTAGCTCAAGCTACCAGCACTTTCAGAGGCTGAGGAAGGTGGATCATTTAAGGCCAGGAGTTGGAGACCAGCCTGGCTAACATGGCAAAACTCTGTCTCTACTAAAAAAAAACAAAAATTGGCCAGGCATGGTGGCACACGCCTGTAATCCCAGCTACTCGGGAGGCTGAAACGTGAGAATCACTTGAACTCAGGAGGCAGAGATTGCAGTGAGCTGAGATATCACCACTACACTCTAGCCTGGGAGATAAAAAAGAAAAGAGATGGATGCTAAATAGCAACCAATTACAATGTATTGACCTTTTTTGGATCCCAATTCAAATAAATTACACACACACACACACACACACACACACACACACGCATACAATTTATATAAATATATCTATGATATATCTGTAAGACAATTAGAAAATTGAACACTAAACAGGTATTTGATGATATCAAGTAAATACTGTTGATTATTTGAGATATGGTAGTAATGATGTGGTTATTTAACAAATAAAATGATGTGACGCCTTGAATTTGCTTCAAAGCAATACGAATGCAGGGAACTGAGTGAGAGAAGTGAACGGCTGAGATTGTTAAAGCCGGTGATGGTACATATTTGAGGGATGATGCATATATGGGAGAAGATACAAATATTTCATTCTGTATACTTTTGTGTTTGAATTTTTCCATAATAATTTTTTTTTTTTTTTTTAATGGCCGGGCGCAGTGGCTCATGCCTGTAATCCCAGCACTTTGGGAGGCTGAGGTGGGCGGATCACTTGAGGTCAGGAGTTCAAGACCAGCCTGGCCGACATGGTGAAATTCCACCTCTACTAAAAATACAAAAATTAGTCAGGTGTGGTGGCATGCACCTGTGGTCTCAGCTACTCAAGAGGCTGAGGCAGGAGAATCTCCTGAACCTGGGAGGTAGAGGCTGCAGTGAGTCATGACTGTCACTGCACTGCAGCCTAGGCAACAGAGTGAGACTCCGTCTAAAAGAAAACTATTTTTTTTTAAAAAGTAGTAGGATCAAGATTTAAGTTAGGTCTGTCTCACTCCACAGCTACCTCTTGATAAGTTTTCTATTTTCCTTTAAAAATAAATATTTATTTATGTATCTCCCCCAATTAAATTTTCCCATGATTCATTAGACATTTAAAAAAATACTTCCCATCCATAAACATAATAAAGTATAACTATCTTTATAGATGAGATATGCTTTAAGAAAATTAACCATAAAGTATATTTTATTTGTCTAGATTTTTTCCTAATTAAAAATTAGCTACATTTATACTAAGAGGAAAATTTTAATAAAAAATTTTTTTTGGAAAGGTAAATGTCAGCATACCTAGTGGATCACAATAGAGGCAGTACAACCTTCCTGGGGGTGTCTGGAAATATGCAGGGTTTTTTCATTATCACTGGAACCTGGGGATGCTACCGGATTTAGTAGGAAGAGTCAGAGATGCTATATATCTTAAGTGCTCAGAGCTCTCCAGTACAACAAAGAGTTGTCCCACCTCCAAGGCCAACAGAATCGCTGTTGAGAAATACCAACTAAGAGGAAACATTACAACAGAATAAAGAAAAGGGAAAAAGGTTCGTCTGACTCAGACTTGTTGGCTGAAGAGTTACTTGGGAGGAAAGAAACATTGTAAAAGAGAAGCAGCTAGTAGACATCATTATTGGGTTTGCTTTAGTTGTTTTAGGCAGTACTTCTAAGACCAGGGAAACTAACACATTAAGTCTGTCACCTAGAGGCTGTTCACAGATGGTAGTTACCAGTAGTATTAGTGCCTCCAGGGCCAAACACAGGGAAGACAGATGAAGGAGATCTACAAGATAATGGAGTTTAGACAAGATGAGAGGTGGTAAACAACGGTTTTCTTGATGAGAGAGAGCTCCCCCTAGTGGAGCGGTCAGATTCCAACAAAAACAATCAACAGAACTGACTGTTCCTAGCACGTGTTGAACTCAGTATCTTCAGTTGGACCCTTACTCCTTTAACTCTTCTTCCTATCATCTAGTCCACACTTAGGGGAGAAATCCTTCATTCTCTATACAGTAGGACTAAAGTGAATGTGGGCAAAGCCCCAAGGGGGCATTTACAAAATACTGCAAGTGGTACTGCCAAGAGAAATTACTTAACATCTCCCTCGCCTAACTGCTGGTGGTGGAGGCAAGACCAGCAATATCAAAGCAGAAGCAGGGAGACTCCCACCTCAGAGCTTGTGATGCTCAGGAGGAGTAAAGGGCAAGTGTGGTAGTAAGAGTTCAAGTCATGGCACTTGTCCTTGCCTGGGGTGCCATATAAAAATCAAAACAACATGAGAGAAAAAACAGTGGGAGAAGTAGGGTTGGAGTGCTTCTGGATGTGCTAAGTGGCAACAGCAACTAATGAAAGGAGAATGAAATTAAAGTTTGATTCATAAGTAGGCATTTGATGATAGGAACAAATACATAATCTCAGCTGATGATAATAATGCAGGAGACAAACATTATTTGCAATACTCCTTGTTAAAAGGCCAAGGTCATTATTCAGGATTTTGAAAAGGAATTCTAACATGCTAGCATGGTAAGGCAGTAAGTAATACCTGTAACTTGGGATTCCAGTGTGAAGAATAGAGCCTTTTCTTTCATGCCCATTCATATAGTTACTTTCATTAAACACTAGCTTGCACAGAGCGACAGAAAGTATATTGAAGAGATATTACCTTTCATGTTTGCAGCACACTCGCTGTTATTCACCATGGTAGAATACGGTTGTTCATTCTGAGGCAAGACTCCTGCAGCCATGGTGGTCTGTTGGAAAAAAAGTCTTTTTTGAAAGTTTGCCTTGGGATAGTCATTTATTAATCTTCCAGACTACGGCTAGAACTTTCTTATCCAGTGCTGCAGTCATTGGCCAAGTGGTAGATCCTTGAAATATATGGCTAGTCAGGTTGAGGTGTGCTGTAAGTGTAAAACACACACAAGATGCTGAAAATTTAACACAAAAAATAAAATGTAAAATAAAATGTAAAATACCTCATTAATAATTGTAAATGTAATTGTAAATTGTAAATGTAAATGTAAAAAATAATTGTAAAATGTAAAATAAAATGTAAAATACCTCATTAATAATTTTTACATTAACTACACTTGAAATATTTTTGGCATATTATATAAAATACATTATTAAAATTAAGCCCTCCCTGATTCTTTTTATTTTACTGCATTTATAGGACATTAATCTGTAGTTAGTCTTCATTCAGCTCATGCTTTTTCACGGCCAAGGGATTGCTATATTGCTCAAATGATACAGTTTCCATTAAGGAAAGTTAATTAAATCTTCTTAGATGTCAAAAAACCAAAAACAATCACCTTTGTTAAGTTCTTTCTATATGCCAGACACCAATATTAAATCACATTTTTCTAACAAGAACTCTACGAAGTAGCTATCATCCCCTATTTTAAAGGTATGGAAGTCATGTCAGTAAGGTTAACACACTAAGTAGTAGGGTGGTAGTTAATCCAATCTTTTAGCTTCCAGTTCAGTTTTTTCAACTAGTACACAGCTGCAGATGAAAGAAATTCTAATAAAGATGATCTCAACATTTTTGAGCTTCCAAATAAACAACTGGGTAATTCAACTTTGTAGTTCGTAACTATACCTCAATTTAAATATTCATGAAAACAAAACTCAGTTGTAGAATTTTATAAATGATAAAGCTATTTCAATAAAATGCAAGCACATAACCCAGAAAAGTTTATGGAGTGGACTATGATACAAGAGAAAGTAACACAATTCAAAAGTTTTTTCTAAATAATAACTTTAATAATTTTCTTTGCAAAACTGTGTTTATGGTTTGAACATCTATTATTGGGGGTCAAATATTATACTTTTATTAGCTTATTAAAGGCTATGAATTTTATTTAAAGGCACAAAAAACTTGTTGAAATTATTGCACCAGTAAGTCTACATCGGTAATTAAATCCAGCCCTAATTAATATTTTTCTTTGGTGTACTGGATTATTCCTGTGAGAAAAAAGTCACTTCTCAAATCTCAGTGATTCTTTGAGAATTTCAAGTTCACTAAAATTTTACTTCTAAAAGCAATCTTTATATGCTCAAAAGGTACAAAATTTAAAATCTAAAATCCTATTTAATAAAGCTGTTTCCCTTTAAAAGAAATACAGGAATTAAAATCATAGGGGTGATCTAAAGTGAAATTAAAAAGAATGCTTCCTGAAATATTAATAATGTCACAAACTGGATATCATACTAATTAATGCAAAATTTTATAATGTGCCTAATATTTCAAATGAACGTTACATAAAGACATTAAGTAAAGGGACTAATGGAACAAGTTGTTCCAGGAAATTCATTAGCAAAAACTTAACTTGAAAGGATATCCATTAAGATGAGACTTAGATGAAACACATTTTTACCACATTATTTTAAAATTTAGACTATTTTCTTGAAACATTTAGATGAGAAAAACAATTATCACCATATTAGAATCATGGAATTTTGGAGCAGCTGGGACTCTAGCCCTGGCTATTTTGTATAAGAGAAGTTACGATCCATATCCCAGAGAAGGTCCTACCTTGTCCCACATGATCCAGCATGGAGAGTGACAGATCATGTTGGTGACAAACTTGGATCAGTCATCACTTTCTTTGTGAAGCTTTCCCTGCCCTCACTCTTTGTTCTTCAGCTGTAATGTAATAAAACATGTACACCTGACAGTCTCCCCTCTAGACCATGGGGTCATGAGGAGGAGTTATGAATGGTTCACCTTTACGTCTCTAGAAAATGAAAAAGCCAGTATAGGTACCCTATGACACAACTGTCAAACTGAAATGGACCATACTACCTTGTGTTCCCTAAGTCTATTCATGTCTTATTTATCTCTGTATCCTAAAGCCTATTGAAAACATGTCTAATATGGTTTAGATCTGTGTCCCCACCTACATCTCATGTCAAATTATAATCTACAGTGTTGGAGGTGGGGCCTGTGGGAGGTGATTAGATCATGGGGGTGGATCCTTCATGAATGGTTTAGCATCATCTCCTTGATGTTGCCTTGTGGTAGAGTTCTAATGAGATCTGGTTGTTTAAAAGTGTGTAGCACCTCCCTGCCCTTCCTCCTGCTCCTGCTCCCACTTTGCCTTCCACCATAAAGCCTCCTCAAAAGCAGATGCTGCAGAACCATGAAACAATCAGACCTCTATTCTTCATAAATTACCCCGTTTCATGTATTTCTTTATAGCAATGCAAGATACTTGAAAATGTGAAGGCAGCTTTGGAACTGGGTATCAGGCTGAGGCTGGAAGAGTGGGAAGGACTCAGATGACTGGAAGATGAGGAAAAACTTGGAACTTCCTAGAGACTTGTTGAATGGTTGTCACTAAAATGCTGATAGTGATATGGAGAGTGAAGGCCAGGCTGAGGAGGTCTCAGATGCAAATGAGGAACTTACAGGAAACTGGAGCAAAGGTCACTTTTGTTAAACCTTAGCAAAGCACTTGGCTGGATTGTGTCCCTGCCCTAGGTATCTGTGGAACTTTGACCTTGAGAGAGAATTTCGGGTATCTATTGGAAGAAATTTCTAAGCAACAAAGTGTTCAAGAAGTCAGTCACCTGGCTACTTCTAAAAGGCTATGCTCATATGCATGAGCAAAGACATGACCTGAAACTAGAACTTATATTTAAAAGGGAAGCAGAGCATAGAAGTTTGGAAAATTTGCAGCCTGGCCATATGGTAGAAAAGAAAAGTCCATTTGCAGGAGAGCAATTCAAGCAGCTGCCAAAATTTGCATACCGAAAAGGAAGGCAAGTACTGATAGCCAAGACAAAGGGAAAAACACCTTGAAGGCATTTCAGAGACCTTCTAGGCATAGGCTCAGAGGCCTAGGAGAGAAAGATAGTTTTGTGGGCCATGCCCAGGGTCCTGCTGCTCTGTGCAGCCCCAGGACACTGCTCCCTGCACCCCAGCAGCTTCAGCCGTAGCTAAAATGGGCCCAAGTACAGCTCAGGACACTGCTTCAGAGAGTGCAGGCTGTAAGCCTTGGTGTCTCCCACGTGGTGTTAAGCCTGCAGGTACACAGAATGCAAGAGTTGAAGCTTGAGAACCTCCACCTAGATTTCAGAGGATGAATGGAAAAACTGGAATGTCCAGGCAGAAGCCCACTGCAGGGGCAGAGCCCTCATGGAGAACCTGTACCAGGGCAGCACAGAGAGGAAATGTAGGGTTGGAGCCCCCACACAGAGTTCCCAATGGGGCACTGCCTAGTGCAGCTGTAAGAAGAGGGCCATTGTTCTCCAGACCCTGGAATGACAGAGTTACCAGCAGCTTGCACCCTGCACCTGGAAAAGCCAGAGGCACTCAATGCCAGCCCCTGAGAGCTGCCTTAGGAGCCCACCCTTTCTCAGTGTGCCCATGGAGTATTCTGGAGCTTTAAGGTTGAACGACTGCCCTGTTGGGTCTGACTTGCATGGGACTTGTAGCCCCTTTCTTTTGGCTGATTTCTCCTTGTTGGAATGGGAGTATTTACCCAATGCCTATATCCCCACTGTATCTTAGAAGTAACTAATCTGTTTTTTATCTTATAGGCTCATAGGTGGAAGGTACTAGCCTTGTCTCAGATGCGACTTTGGATTTTTGAGTTAGTGCTGGAATGAGTAAAGACTTTGGGGGACTGTTGGAAAGGCATAAGTGTATTTTGCAATGTGAGAAGGACATGAGATTTGGAGGGGCCAGAGGTGGAATTATATGGTTTGGATCTGTGTCCCTACCCAACTCTCATACGGAATTGTAATCCCCAATGTTGAAGGTGGGGCCTGGTGGGAGGTGACTGGATCATGGATGGAGGCAGGCTTCTCATGAATGATTCAGCAAGATCCCCCTTTGGTACTGTACAGTGAGTGAGTTCTCATGGGATTTGGTTGTTTAAACATATGTAGACACTCCCCCTGCCTTCCTCCAGCTTCTGTCATGTAAGACGCCTGTTCTCACTTTGCCTTCTGCCATGAGTAAAAGCTCCCTGAGGCCTCCCCGGAAACTGATGCTGCCATGTTTCCTGTACACTTGCAGAACTGTGAGCCAATTAAACCTCTGTTCTTTATAAATTACTAAGTCTCTGGTATTTATAGCAACGTGAGAACGGACTAATACAATGACTATTTAAAAAGTGTATGTTGAGTTAATTGTACTCTTTTGGGTCACAAAAAGTACAGGTATAATTATGGACTGCTTTAAAGATTTCTTTCTAACTAATCCTTCAGAAACTCTAAGTTGTAAGGAACTGCAGAAGTCCTCTAAGAGAATTCTAAACAAATGTGAGTATACTCTCCACAATATCTTTGTTTAAACAGTAACAGTGACATCATTACACAGCTCTGATAGCTAGAAAGCTTTTTATATTACTACTTCGTAATTTCTATTCACTGGTCCTATTTCTGCTCACACAGAACAATACACCCTTTCTTCCATATATCTAAAGCTAGTGATCATGCTCCCCTCACTTCTGATATATAGCTTCCCAGATGATACATCAGCAGTACCCTTTACCTTTCATCATAAGTAATGGTTCCAGACCTCCTCACCAGCTTGGATGCCATTTTCTATATATACACTCTATAGTTATTAATATTCTAGTGCCCAGAACTGAAGTCTAGCCCCCAGATGTGGAATGACTATCAAAAATAAGAACGAAACCAGTCATCTTCCTTATTGGAAAAGTTTATGTGGTTTATTATCACATTAGCACTTTCAGCAATCTCAAGACACATCAAGATACAACAGCAGTCAAAGAATAAAGCTGGTCCATATATTTTGAGGCTAAAAAAGATATTCACTAAGGATAGTTATACATATATGAAAGTTCAAAGTGAATAAATGGTATAGAATGAAAAATAAAAGTCTCCACCTTCTATCCCCCAAAGCCAAGTTTTATCCCACAGAGGTAAACCATTTAAACTCTCACTTTAGTTATTCTGGGGCTGGGGGTAATAGTCACTGTACTTAGACCTCTGGTTCTTATGCTATCATCTTTAAACAATACTACTGAGTTCCTGATATAAAGATGAGGAAACTGGCTCATTTTCCCTACCTTCCATCATGCCAAACCTTCTCCTATTTAAAACACCAAAATATTTGTCTTCTGATTGTCTCTATCTTTGTAAATTTTAAAGGTGAATATCCTTTAACCATCTCTTACTCTATCAATTTTAAAAAGTATCTTAATTCCCTCTATATAATTAGTTAATTTATACTACTGTTCACTTTCCTTTCCCCTCCACTTTCAAGTCCTGCCAACTATACGATATTTATATGAAGATTTTTAACTTTTAAATTTCAGTTCATCTATAACTTTCTCAAGCTTTTTCTGTAGACTTATTCTAAAATGTGAGACAAAATACAATATAATTATTACTATCATATATAATACATATACACATATAATCTGTGCACACACACTTTTTTTTTTACCATCTTGTATCACCAAACCTGTGATGTTTAAAGATATTCCAAGCATAAGTGTCAAATGGATTATCTTTTCTTTCACTCCATCAGTTACTTAAAACAAAGACATATTTTGTTTTGCTGTAAATTTGGATAGCACATTTCTTATATAGACTTCCTCCAGGTTTTTTGTTTGTGAGACAGAGTCTCACTCTATTGCCCAGGCTAGAGTGCAGTGGCATGCTCTTGGCTCATTGCAACCTCCACCTCCTGGGTTCAAGTGATTCTCCTACCTCAGCCTCCCGAGTGGCTGGGACTACAGGCATGCGCTACCATGCCTGGCTAATTTTTTTTTGTATTTTTGTAGAGATGGGGTTCTGCCATGTTGGCCAGGCTGGTCTTGAACTCCTGACTGCATGTGATCTGCCCATCCTGGCCTCCCAAAGTGCCCCTAGTTTTTAATATGTTGTTTGTTTGTTTTTTGAGATGGAGTCTCGCTCTGTCCCCCAGGCTGGAGTGCAGTGGCAGAATCCTGGCTCACTGCAACCTCCACCTCTCAGGTTCAAGCGATTCTCCTGGTTGCAGCTTCCCAAGTAGCTGGGATTATAGGTGTCCACCACTACACCTGGCTAATATTTGTATTTTTTTTTTTTTTAGGTAGAGACGGAGTTTCACTATGTTGGCCAGGCTGGCTCGAACTCCTCACCTCAGGTGATCCGCCTGCCTCGGCCTCCCAAAGTGCTGGGATTACAGGCGTGAGCCACCGCACCCAGCCCAATAGCTTTTTTTCTGACTAAAGTAATATAAATCTTCACTACAGCCCTACAGTCTTTCAGCTTCTTAATCAATCATACTACCTACTTGCTTTTTGAAAATGTTTTTCTTCCAAGATCTTTGGATTCCTACTCCAAAGAGCAATTTGTGCAGATCGGTACTCAATCGAATACCTTGGGGCAGCAAAGCCTTGAGCGCCCTCTGCACCTTCCTGTGCTGCTGTCACATCTCCAGGACCTGACTGCAAATTCTAGCCACCTTGGCCACATTGAACTCTGCTCTCTGCACACCTCTGGGAAAGCTCTGTCTTAGTCACCCTCCCTGCACTGAAGCCTGGAAACTGCCCGCCAGGTAGACAGTTGGTGCAATGGTAAACTCACTGTGCTTGTTTCTCTTCTCTTAGAGATCCAGGTCATCAGCTACTTGCTTTCCAAAATCCAAGAGACATTTTTTTATATATGTTATCCAGTTTTCTAGTTGTTTTAGGCAGAAAGGTATTAATAAATCTAGTTTCTCTTATTTCATCTTGGTTGAAAGTGAAAATCCCCTCTGGCCTTCTTCAAGTAACTCAAATCCAGGGGTACTATGAAATAGTGTCAAATATGCATTACCTATGCATAAAAACATTCATTTATAGTCCAACTATATATAACTGCCCATCAAAAATTACATTTCAAGTATGTTAAGCTATATTTTAGAATAAAAAGATCTGTGTTTAAGTCTTGACTCTTCACTGTCAGCTATATTAACCATTCTGAGCTTCAATGTCTTCTATAAAATGAAGACTATAATATTTACTCTCCTTGGTTGTTGTGAGGATAAAGACAGGGGTGTGTGTGTGTGTGTTTGTATGTGTGTGTGTGTGTTCCTACCATAACACCTGGCTTTTAAGTATTTTTAAATAAATACTTGTTATTTTAATTTGCAAAACAGTATCCGCAATATCTTTTTGCTTTTTCCCTTCTTAGTCTGTACTCACTTCATTTTCCTCCTATCTTTATAAGAATTTGTAAAGGATTCTATTCATACCTGTCCAATAGTCCTATTAATACTAATAGGCTGGGTGCAGTGGTTCATGCCTGTAACCCCAGCACTTTGGGAGGCTGAGGTGGGCAGATGGGTCGAGCCCAGAAGTTCAAAACCAGCCTGGGCAAGATGGCAAAACCTTGTCTCTATAAAAAAATTTTTTTAAAAATTAGCCATGCATGGTAGCATGTGTCTACTGTAGTCCCAGCTACTTGGGAGGCTGAAGTGGGAGGATTACCTGAACCCAGGGGGTTGAGGCTGCAACCTCAGTGAGCCGTGATCATGATCGTGTCACTGCACTCTAGCCTCAAAAACAAAAAAGAAACAAATGTCAGTAATGGGAAGCCCCTCTGACTTATAAAAACATTATTTCCATTCACAACTGAACTTATTTCATATGCCTGGTTGTAGAATCAGGAGAAGAAGGGTTTGAATAATAATCCTGTCATTTCACTGCACAATCAAATATTTTTTAAGTCTATTTCCTGTTGTCAATGACAGATATTTTGTTCACTCAGGCCTACAGTTTCCTTTTATCCCCAAAAGCACCCAAATTGCTCAACTGTTTAGAAATAAACACACTCTGAAATTAGTACAGAATACTTAAAACTTAAGTGCAGGAATGGACTATTATTCATTCTAAGAAGAATAGAGCACAAAGAATGTTCTACTTCATAAAAGTTGTTTCACACAGAGACTATATTCTGAGACGCACTGAATAATTCTTAGGTCACTACTTTCCTTTCTGTTTCTCAGACACATGGTGTTCTGCCAAAATCTGCATGTGTATTTATTGAACAAATTTGTGGGGGAACTACATTAAGCAGTGCCTGGGAGGTCAGAAATGGTATAATCCTTCCTAGACTCTCATAGCACTAGCTCTCCAACTCTGGAATGCACCAGGATTATGCAGGATGCTTGTGGAAATGCAAATCTGGAGGAATGTAACAATCTGTATTATCAATTTATACTCCAGGTGATTCTGATGTACGAGGCCCTCTGCC
This sequence comes from Cacajao melanocephalus, assembly GCA_963573385.1. Classification (NCBI taxonomy): domain Eukaryota; kingdom Metazoa; phylum Chordata; class Mammalia; order Primates; family Pitheciidae; genus Cacajao; species Cacajao melanocephalus. Next base: position 13,114 of record CAUYLG010016026.1, read on the forward strand.
TACACTTAAATAAATATTGTCAATGTGATTAGATTCTAGACAGCAATCATAGCAGAAGAATTTGAGGTTGAAAAACTTAAGCATATATGGGAAAAAATAGAAGTGGAAGCCCAACTACCTGAATGAACCTATAAAAGCCATAAAAATATTTTTATGCTCTTTAATAATATAATATTATAATAATAACTAAATCACATAAGCTTACTCCATGCCAGGTACTGTTCCAAGTGCTTTATATAACCTTAGCTCATCTAATCCTCACCACACATTGAGTACTATTAGCATTCCCATTTGTTTTTAAAATAGAGGGTGCTTTTTTTTTTGGAGTCTCGCTCTATCGCCAGGCTGGAGTGCAATGGCATGATCTCAGCTCACTGCAACCTCTGCCTCCCGGGTTCAAGCAATTCTTCTGCCTTGGCCTCCCAAGTAACTAGGATTACAGGCACGCGCCACTACGCCCAGCTAATTTTTGTATTTTTAGTAGAGATGGGGTTTCACCATTTGGGTCAGGCTGGTTTCGAACTCCTGACCTTGTGATCTGCCCACCTTGGCCTCTCAAAGTGCTGAGATTACAGGCATGAGCCACCATGCCTGGCCTAGACTTTGTTTTTTTAGAGCAGTTTTGGGTTCACAGCAAAATTGAGCAGAAGGTACAGAGGCTTCCCATATACCTGTTTCCCCATCCCCAACAGACTCCCCACACAGTATGGTACATTTGTTAGCAATCAACTTACATTGACACATAATTATCATCCAAAGTCCATATTTAACCTTAGGGCTCACTGTGTGTTAGGCATTCTGTGGGTTTAGTAAAGATATAATGACATGTATCCACCATAACAGTATTATGCAGAGTGGTTTCACTGCCCTAAAAATCCTCTGTGCTCCAACTATGAATCTCTCCCTCTCCTTGAAACCCTGAGAACCACTGATCTTTTAACCGTCTCCATGGTTTTGTCTTTTCCAGAATGTCACGGGGTGGAATGACACAGTAGGTAGCCTTTACAGATTGGCTTATTTCGCTGGATAATGTTCATTTAAGGTTCCTCCATAGCTTTCCATGGCTATTAAACCTTAAATGAATATTATTCACTTATTTTTAGCAGTGAATAATATTCCTTGGTATGGTTATATCACAGTTTATTTATCCATTCACCTATTGAAGCACATCTTGGCTGCTTCCAAGTTTAAGCGATGATCAATAAAACTGCTATAAACATTCATGTTCAGATTTCTGTGTAGACCTAAGTTTTCTGCTCATCTGAGTAAATACCAAGTAGCACAACTGCTGATCATATAGTAAGCATGTATTCAGTTCTGTATATTATTCCTGTTTATAGATGAGGAAACTAAGACAAAGAGAAGTCAAATAATTTGCCTAAAGTTACATAGCTATTAAGCATGAGAAGTGGAATTTGAATTCCCACAGTTCAGCGCCAGAGTTTGTGCTCTTAAGGACTATACACATAGTTTCTGAATAATAAAGACCTATTAAAGAATAAAATTTGAACAAAGAGTTTTAAAGATCTAACTGGCTTTTATTCACAATTCATGAACTGGGCAACATAGTATCCACTCTACAAAATAGAAAAGAGCTCCATTGGGTGTGGCAGGACAATTGGCTTTTTATAGAGCAGCTGTAGCAGAAACAGGAAAACAGCCCTGTACAAAAAGCAGATTTGTTATCCTCAGGTTACTTTCCTTGTATGAGTTTAAGCAGAAGAGATTTCCTTATGCTGGCCAGGTTGACTGGGCCCCTTCTCACTGGTTGCTACAAATATCCTGTTTGTTTTGCTTTTTTTCTAGAAAACTGGTCCATTTGAGGATTTCCTATTGGTTTGTTTTTTAAGTTTCAGTTTAATTATGTGGCATGTAGCATGAATGACTCCATTTTGCTTTGGTCTGTTAGGGTCTCATGCAGGAACTTGGTCCAAATCAACGGGCTTGCATAAATTTTATTTACCAAATCCCACATTAAATAGAAATTTTATTGTTATTTATTTTAAATCAGATTCACTTAAATCAGATGCATTTTTGTACCATTAATTTCCATTTATAATTCCTTCACTTACAAGACACTTTGCAGCGTCCCTATTTATGAGATTTTAAAATTTGTTTTCCTTTGTACAGATATTAATAATTTACTGATTTTTTTAATCCAAATTTTCACTCACTGTTGTCTCAAAGACAAGTATCAGAAACGTGGCCCCTTTACACATTTTAGCCTCCTACCTCCTAACAGAAATGAGAATGCTAGTCTTGTTTATAATTTAAGATTTAAGATTATAATTCAAGATCATAAAATCCAAACACATTTTCAATCGAGGGGTTGGCACTTATTGGCTTTGTGATCTTAGGCACATTTATTAATATCTCTGAGACTTACTACCTACCATACTGGGTCATTGTAAAGACGACCTGATAACCTATATGCAGACCTAATTCCGTCCCCAACGTGTAAGTCAGTCTTTCCTCAATACAGCAGCTACAGTAACCCTGTGAACTTTAGCCAGTCACGTCATCCCTCTCTTCAAAACCTTCCTCATCATCCTAATTGAAATTTAAATCAACTTCCTCTCATTTCATTTTTCTCCATAGGACTTATGGAGAAAACATACCTAACACATTATATACTTTATTTATTTGTCCTGTCTATTGTTTGCCTTCTCCTACTGGAATGTAAGCTCCATGAGGTAATACATTTTTTTTGTCTGCTTTGTCAATTGCTTTATCTCCAAAGCCTAGAACAGGACCTGCACATAGTGGTACTCTGTATTTGTTGGATGTATGCCTGAATAAACATTCAGTAAAAGGTTAACTGCCAACCACCAACACTATTATCACTTAATCTCTCCGAATGTCAGCTTTTTCATCTATAAGGTAGGAACTTATCCACCTCAGGGTTATTACTAAGAACATATATAATTATGCGGCAGCACTACGGAAATACAAGAAATAGGATTATCCTTATTTAGTCTTCCTGATCCCATTTATATCTCTAACTTCCTGCCCATTTTCTACATGACAGATTTGTGTTCCAGTTCCCTGAGGGTTGGATTTGTTTTCTTCTCAGCCAAATATTCATGACAGCAGTAACCTCAACCCTCAGCCCAAATTTTCTCTCCTTTAGGATGCCTTCCCTAATACCAATTACATGTTTTACTCACATCCCTTCATCAGGTATAGCTGAGTGAAGATTTATTGTATCTAGGTTTACGTGGCTCAGATGCTATAAAACCCTCTTAATACCACTGTATTATTTTCTTCTAAAGAATTAAAGCACTGTTTATGATTCCTTACGTAGTAAAATTAAACAAAAAAAGATTATTTTAAACTGAAATGTCCTCACCTCTGAATTTATAAACTAAAAAATGACATGACTATATAAAATTTCTTTTCTTTTCAAATCATCCTGGAGGAAGCCAGGCAACATTAAAAAAAACTCTTTTCCTTTTTCAGACCCCTCAATATTTCTGATAAGGTTAGTCCTGGGGAAAGGAATGAGAGCCACCTAGAAATGTGTTATATCCGGCAGTTTTACTACACTATTACCTTCACTGGCTTCTGTGATTTCACACCTCAAATATACCCTAGAGAAGTCTCCAAGGCTCTCAGGAGACTAGTCACAGACTGGGGAAAAACAACACTTCAGCAGGAACCCTGCTATTTCATCATTTAAAGAAATAGGCTATTTGATTTGGATTCTTCATAAAACACATTATAATAAAGAATGGGTAAGACGAACTATAGATGAAGCTGTTTTTTACAACTAAGGTTTCTGTACTTCCTATCCTTTTTCCCACAAGCAGCCACATATGGCTTATTTGATTGAAACTTATTCCCACAGGTTCGATCAACCTCAAATCAAAGACACTACCAAAGATACTTCTAAGCTCATCAAAAAACCAACGATTCCTAATTAACACCCATCAGATCACCTGGATGGCTTTCTTAAAATCCCAAACTGCTGGGCACCCCCTCTAGAGTTTTGGACTCAGTAGTTTTAGGGTAGAACTGAGAATTCTGCATTTCTAACTCATTTCCATGTGATGCTGATGCTTTCAGAACCACTGTACTAGGTAAGCAGTTTGCCTTTACCTAACAGCAAGTATTCATATTCATATAAGTTACTGTGAAGGTCTGTTTCCTGGGTTCTGTTTAGTTGTCAAACACTAAAAACCTTCTTTTAACAACTCCTAAGCCAACCTTCACAAAATCATGAAATACAGTAAGAAGACCTACATCACCAACCAGATCTAAAAAGAGGCTCATATTCCTGGATGAGACCTGGCTACCAAAATTCTGCTTTAGGATAAAGACATCACTTGAAATCTGAGCATTGCTATATAGGTGGTATCAACAAGATCAAAGACTCCCCAAATATCAGACACTTTTTAGTTAAGTACCAGATACCACAGTTTGGACACCATAAAGTGACTTTATAATCAATACATGTTCATTATCTGAATATCTGTATTAATAAATATATAAATATTGCAGATACATAATTATATTTACCTTTGAATACATCTTTTGTGACACTGCTTGAAATTTTTTTCAATTAAGAATTTCTGGGTGGGTGCAGTGGCTCATGTCTGTGATTCTAATACTTTGGGAGGCTGACATGGGAGGATTGCTTGAGCCCAGGAATTTGAGACCAGCCTGAGCAACATAGTGAGACCCCATCTCTACAAAAAATAGAAAAAATCAGCCAGGTGTGATGGTGAGCACCTATAGTCCCAGCTATTTAGAAGGCTGAGGCAGGAGGATTGCTTGAGTCTGGGAAGTTGAGGCTGCAGTCAGCCATGATCACACAACTGCGCTCCAGCCTGGGTGAGAGAGTGAGATCCTGTCTTAAAAAAGAATAATAATAATTTCAGCTAGTTCAACAGGAAAAGCTCAAAATGCTGAGTATAGCAGAATTTGTTATTCACTTCATCCCTATTTACATGCAGACTGGAAGGATAACAAGATTTTCTACTTCTTCAATTCCTGAACTATTTCTCTATTTTTCTAATAGTTATTCTGGGAAACCTACTTCACGTGTCTGGGAGGCAAGCCTGGGTGTCTTAAAACACAGGCAGGTGTGTAGCTCTTGGGAATTCAAAGGCTTAGATCAGATCATCCATAGCAAGATATACAGGACATTTGGTTTACGTAGTGATTGAAAGCATATATTAGCCTTCCCTTCCTCCTGAGACTCTGGCGAAAAGACTGATAAAGAAATTTTATAAAGAATAAGCCCATAGAGCAAGGAACAAGAGTTGGTTATCCAAGAACCTGCTATCTCGTAAGCTTTTGGAAGACAGAAAGCACACAAAAGTAAAAGAGCAACTAAAACAAAGTGGGGGAAGTTATGGTCCTAGTATAGATGACGGTGTTTCATCAGAAAAGATGGAAGCCACAGAGAGTAAGATGACCATTTCTTCAGTTTTGAAAGAAATTGATGTCAGTTAATAATTCTATATCCAGTTAAACTCCCCTTCAAAAATGAAGGAGAGCTGGGTGCAGTGGCTCACACCTGTAGTCCCAACACTTTAGGAGGCCAAAGTGAGTGGATCACCTGAGGTCAGGAGTTCAAGACCAGCATGACCAACATGGTGAAAACTCATCTCTATTAAAAATACAAAAAAATTAGCCAGGTGTGGTGTTACATGCCTGTAGTCCCAGCTACTTGGGAGGCTGAGGCAGGAGAATCATTTGAATCTGGAAGGTGGAAGCTGCAGTGAGTTGAGATCATGACATTGCACTCCAGCTCACAAAGAAAAAAATGTCTCAAAAAAAAAAAAGAAAGAAAATTAAAACATCTCGAGATTAAAACAAAACAAAACTGAACCTGACAGAATTTGCTGGTAGCAGACCTGCCCTAGAAGAAAAAGTAAAGAGAATCCCTTAGGCTGAAATGAAAAAACAGTAAATTTTAATTCTCAAATCCATACAAAGAAATAAACAACACCAATAAAGATAACTAAATCGATATTATAAAAATACATATATGTAGCTTTTTTCTTGATCTGTTTTAAAATAAACCTGCATAAAGCAATAATTATAAAAATGAGTTAATGAGCTTATAACATATAAAGATGTAATTTATATTTATAAGAGTGGTACAAAAGAGGTAGAAGTGAATGAAAGTACACTAAAGGAAAGTTTTTGCATACTATTTAAATTAAGTATTAATCTGAAAGAGACTGTTTTAAATTAAGATGCTAATTGTAATCCTAAGAGGAAGCACTAAAAACATAAATAAAAAAATATAGAAAAGAAACAAGGGAATTGAAAAGGCATAATAGAAAATATCTAACACAAAAGAAGTCAGGAATTGAGAAATAAAGGAACACAAAAGACATAAGCTATAAAAAAGGTAAGCAAATAAATCCTAATTTATCAGTAATTACATTAAATTAAAATGGATTACACATCCCAATCAAACAGCAGAGCCTGGCAGAATGGATTAAAAAAATGAACCAACTATGTTATTGACAAGAGACACATTTTAGATTTAAAGACATGAATAGGCAAAGTAAAAAAGATGAAAATAGATACACCATGCATGCAGTAATCAAAATAGTGCTGACATCGCAATATTGATGTTACACAGAATACTGTAAGACAAAAATTGTTTTGAGACAACTGGACACATTATCACATGACAAGAGAGTCAATTAATAAGGAAGATATAATAATTATAAACATTTGTGCAACTAAGAACAGAGTCCAAAAATACATAAAATAAAAACTTACAAAATTGATGGGAGAAATACACAATTCAACAGTAGTTGGGAGACTTTAATACCCTATTTTCAATAACGGATGGAAAAACAAAACAGAAGATCAACAAGAAAACAGAAGAACATAATGAATTAGCTAATCCTAAGAGATGCTGTGGAGACAAAAGTAACTCCATTTGTGATGCTAACCCACCATATTGACTTCTGACTAGCCCCAGTCCTGTGAATGCCTCCTGATTCCCACTTTATTTACTGTCCCTAGTTTAAGAACATCTACTCCTGTTTTTAGATCAAAGCAACCTTGATGTTATCACATAAATTATAGGGTATAATGAATTTAGCACCCTTGACTATTCTGGAGGGTTGCCTTTGTTCTGCTACAGCATGTATACCCTTTCCCTATGGTATCTAAGCCCTGGATCTGGGGAGTAACAGTACAGATATCCAGCTGTCTTGTGGCTGCCAAAGACCACACTTCTGTAAGTTCCCTAAATAAATCCATCAATTCCAACAAACTAAATCTGTCTGCCTCCTTCTCTGGTTTCTCTGCTCTTTCAGCATTTGGGGGTCATTTTGCATACTTAGTCCTTTTACAGAACAGACATCTATAGAAAATTCCAGACCCAACAACAGCAGAATATACATTCAGTGCACACGGAATATTCTCCAGGGTAGACCATATGCCCAGATGCTAGGCTATAAAGCAAACCTCAATACACTAAAAAGGAATGAAATCACAATGTATGCTCTCTGACCATAATGAAATTTAATTAGAAGTCAACAACATAGAGAAAATGTGGAAAAGTCATAAATATATACCAGTTAAACAACACGTGTTTAAATAACTAATGGGTGAATGTCAAAGAAAAACACGTTTAAATAAGTAACGAGTGAAGGTAAAAAAAAAAATACAGTGGGAAATATAAAATACTTTTGAGTTGCCTGAAAACAAACATACACAATACCAAAACTTAGGGAATGCAGCTATGGCAGTGTACGGAGAAAAAATTATAGCTATAAGTGCATATTAGAAAAGAAAAAAGACCTCAATCAATAACTTAACCTTCCACCTTAAGTAACTGGAAAAAGAAGAGCAAAATAAATCCCCAAACAAGCAAAAGGTAGGTGCTATGTCTGAATGTATACCCCAAAGTTCATGTGTTGGAAATTTAATTTCTAATGCAACACTGTTAAGAGATGAGACCTTTAAGAGGTGATTAGGTCATGAGGGCTCTGCCCTCATGAACAGATTAGTGCTGTTATCACAAGAGTGAGTTCCTAATAAAAGGATGAGTTCCACCCCTTTCTTTTCTAACACATATGCTTTTATGCCCTTCTGCCTTCTGCCATTGGATGATGCAGCAAGAGGGCCCTCATCACATATGGGCCTCTTAACCTTGGACTTCTCAGCCTCCAGAAATGTAAAAAAATAAGTCTTTTCTTTAGAAATTTCCCAGTGTGTGGTATTCTGTTATTGCAACACAACACAGATTAAGAAAGTGGGAAATAAAAAAGATTAAGGTGGCAATAAATAAAATAGCAAAAGGTAAACCAATAGAGAACATCAAGGAAACCAAAAGTTGTTTCTTTGAAAAGAGAAACAAAATGGACAACTTTTGTTAGACTAACCAATGAAAAGAGAATACTCAAATTACTAAATCAGAAATAAAACAGGTAATGTTATAACCAAATACAATAACGAAAAGGATTATAAGAAAATACTATGAAGAAAAGTATGCAGATAAATAGGTAATGAAGGTAAAATAAATTCCTGGAAAAGTACAAAATATCAAAAAGGCCTCAAGAAGAAATAGAAAATCTGAATAAACCCATAACATGTAAAAAAATTGAACTATTTCAAAACTTTTCCACAAAGAAAAGCTAGGCTTCATTGATGAGTTCTATCATATATTTAAAAAGGAACATCAATCCTTCTCAAACTCTTTCAAAAAAAGGAAGAGGAGGACACATGTTAGAATGCATTCAGTGAGCAATATTACACTGATACCAAAATGAGACAAAGACATCACAAGAAAACCAAGGACCAATCTTATATGAATAGAGATGCAAATATCCTAAAAAAATTTAGCAAACTGAATCCAACAACATAAAGAAAGAATATACACCATGACAACTGGTATTTATTTCAGGAATGCAAGGTTAGTTTAACATTCAAAAATCAATTAATGTAGAATATTAATAAATAGAATATTAATAATTATTAATAGATTAAATGACAAAAACCACATGACCATCTCAATAGACAAAGCATCTGAGAAAATCTGTCTTTCAAGATAAAAATTCTCAATAAACTGCAATTATAAACAAATTTCCACAGCCTGATAAACAGCATCTATGAAAAACCCACAATTAACAACATACTTGACAGTGAAAAACTTAGGGCTTTCCTGTTAAGATCATAAATAAGAATGTATACTCTAACTAGCGGTATTCAACATTGTAATGGAGGTTCCAGCCCGTGTAATAAGGTAAGAAAAGGAAATGAAAGGTTTCCATATTGAAAAGGAAAAAGTAAAACTCTTTCCTTTTACAAATGATGTGAACTTGTATACAGAAAACTCTAAGGAATCCACTAAAAAAACGATTAGGACTAATAAGTTCAGCAAGGTGAGAGAATACAAGATTGATATATAAAAACAATAATACTTCTGTAAGTTTAAACTGAATTTTGACTGTATTTCTGTAAGTTCTGTAAGAAAAAGATCTCTTTTCCAGTTGAGGCAATTCCATTTTATTCTTTAATTTTCTGACAGTTTTAAAAAAATAATGAACGGGTGTCAAATTGTGCCAAGTGTTTTTTTGGCACCAACTGATACAGTCCTGTAACATTTTTCTTTAGCCTATTATTAATATGATGGTGGGTTATACTGGATAAACTTCAAATACTGGACCAGCTTTGCATTTCCTCTCAACAAGGCTCTACTTGTGGCTCACAAATTTTGATAGGCTGGGTTTTCATTCAATGTTTCTTCCCTTCACAGACATACATGTCCACTCTTACTACTTCTATTCAACATATTATTAAGTTCTAGCCAGAGCAATAATGTAAGAAAAAGAAATCTAAGGCTTCCATATTGGAAACAAAGAGGTAAAATTATGTTTACCCAGAGATGGTATGCTCAACTATGCAGAACATCCAGTGAAATCTGCAAAAAATCTACTGAAATAGTAAGCTAATTTGGCAAGGTTGTGGTAAACATGACCAATATATAAAAATTAGTCATCTTATCAATAGAGATGAACAATGCAACTGAAATTAAAAACACATTTGCAATAACATCAGAAAGTATGAAATATTTACCACACATCTGACAAAAGATATGAAAGGCTTGTACACTGAAAACTATAAAATGCTACTAAGAAAACCTGAAAAGGACCTAAATAAATAGCAAGATCTATTGTGTTCACAATTCAGAAGACTACATGTTAGGACATCAGTTGTTTCCATCATAACCTATAGATCACAATCCAACTAAAATCCCATAAGGTTTTTTGTAGAAACGGACAAGCCAATTTTAAAACTTATACAGGCTGGAAGTGGTGGCTCACATCTGTAATCCCAGCACTTTGAGAGGCCAAAGTGGAAGGATTGCTTGAGGCCAGGAGTTCAAGACAAGTCTGGCCAACATAGTAAGACCCCCATCTCTACAAAAAATACAAATAAAAATTAGCAGGATGTGGTGATATGTGCTTGTAGTCCCAACTTCTTGGGAGGCTGGGGTAGGAAGATTGCTTGAGCCCAGGAGTTTGAAGCTGAAGTGAGCTATGACTGCACCACTGCACTCTGCCTGAACAACAGAGCAAGACTCCACCTCTATGAAAAAATACAAATAAAAATTAGCAGGATGTGGTGGTGCACACCTGTGGTCCGGGTACTTGGGAAGCTAAGCCAGGAGGCTGAGGCTTGTGTCCAGGAGTTTGAAACTGCAGTGAGCTATGATTCTGCCATTACACTCCAGCCTGGGAAACAGAGTGAGACCATGTCTCTATGTAAAATAAAAATAAAAATAAATAAAATAAAACTTATATGGATGTGCAAAGGAGCTACATTAGCCAAAAGAACATTGAAAAAGAAGAAGTTGTCAGAACACACTAGCTGATTTTAAGCTACAGTAATAAAACCAGTGAGACAGTAGCTTAAAGGCAGAGCAATAGAGCAACAAAACAGAAAACAATATACCCACATCTACTGGACAAATAATTTCTGACAAAATGCAAAGGCAATGAGGTGGACAAAGTATGGTCTTTTCTACAAAGTGTGCTGGAACAATTGAAAATCCATATACCAAAAACATGAGCCTCAAACAATCTCTCATACCACACATAAAAATTAACTCAAAATTGATCATACATCCAATTGCAAGAATCTAAAAATATTAACTTTATTAATACAAGGCATAAATTAAAGGAGAAATAGACAAACCCAGTATATATCTATATTTATAGTTGAGGCTTCAACATCTTTCTCTCAGTAATTGATTAAGCAGGCAGAAAAATCAGTAATTATACAGATAACCTGAACAGTACTATCAACAAACTTTATCTAATTTATATTTATAGAACATTCCATCCAACAATAGAAGAGCAAATGGAACAGTCACCAAGAGAGAACACAATCTGGGACATAAAACACACTGTAGCAAATGTAAAAGAGAAATAATACAAAGTATGTTCTTAGACCCCACCAGAATTAAACTAAAATCAGTAACTGAAAGATAGTTGGGTAATTGGAAACATCTGAAAAATACCCAACGCCCTTCTAAATAACGCATAGGTTAAAAAGTCTCAAGAGAAATTTAAAAATATTTTGAAATAAATAAAAGTTAAATATATATACCTTGCACAACAATGTGAATGTATTTAATCACACTGAACATACACTTAAAATGGTTAAGATGATAAATTTTGTTATGTGTATTTTACAATTAAAAATAATTTCTAAAAATACAACATCAAAATTTATGGGATGCTGCTAGAGTATTGTTTAGAGAGAAGCTTATAATATTAAAAGCATATTTTAGAAAAGAAGAAAGACCTAAAATCAGTAACCTATGCTTCCTCCTTGGGAAACTAAGGAAAACCAATTTAAACCTAAACCAAGAAGGAAGGAAGGAAATGACAGACCACTAACCAAGAAAAAAAAAGGAGTGAAGACACAAACTGCCAGTATCAAGAATAAAAGAGAGGTTATCACTATTAACTCCATGGACAGCAAAAAGACAATAAAAAAATACTATGAGCAAATCTATGCTTGTAAATGTGATTATTTATATAAAATGGACCAATTCCTTGAAATGCACAAACTACTAAAATTCCCTCAAGGAGATATGGATAATGAATAGTCCTACATCTAAAAAAGCAATAAAATTAGTTGTGAAATTAGAAAAGAAACTTCCTCAAAAAAGAAAACACCAGACTTAGACATTCACTGGTGATCCACCAAACACTTAAGGAAGAAATAATACCAATTCTATAATCTCTCCCAGAAAACAGAAGAGTAGGGATAATTTCTCAATTCATTCTGTTAGGCTAGCATTAACCTAATACCAAAACTAAAGAATTTCCTTAACCTAAAAAAGACTATTTTTAAAAAAGTTATGGTTAATATCATACTTAATAGTGAGAGACTTGATGTTTCCCCCTTAAATCAGAAACGAGGCAGGATGTGCTCTCTCACACATCTATTCAACTTCATATATTTTTTTTCCTTAGGATTGTCTTTTTTTTTTTTTAATTGCATTTTAGGTTTTGGAGTACATGTGAAGAACATGCAAGATTGTTGCATAGGTACACACATGGCGGTGTGATTTGCTGCCTTCCTCCCCCTCACCTATATCTGGCATTTCTCCCCATGCTATCTCTCCCCAACTCCCCACCCCCCGCTGTCCCTCCCCTGTTTCCTCCCGACAGATCCCAGTGGGTGATGTTCCCCTCCCTGTGTCCATGTGTTCTCACCATTCAACACCCACTTATGAGTGAGAACATGCGGTGTTTGATTTTCTGTTCTTGCATCAGTTTGCTGAGAATGATGGTTTCCAGGTTCATCCATGCCCGTACAAAGGACATGAACTCATCGTTTTTTATGGCTGCATAGTATTCCATGGTGTATATGTGCAACATTTTCCCTGTCCAGTCTATCATCGATGGGCATTTGGGTTGGTTCCAGTCATTGCTATTGTAAACAGTGCCGCAATGAACATTCGTGTGCATGTGTCCTTATAGTAGAATGATTTAGAATCCTTTGGATATATACCCAGTAATGAGATTGCTGGGTCAAATGGAATTTCTATTTCTAGGTCCTTGAGGAAGCACCACACTGTCTTCCACAATGGTTGAACTAGTTTACACTCCCACCAACAGTGTAAACGTGTTCCTATTTCTCCACATCCTCTCCAGCATGTCGTCTCCCGATTTTTTAATGATCGCCATTCTAACTGGCGTGAGATGGTATCTCAATGTAGTTTTGATTTGCATTTCTCTAATGACCAGTGATGATGGGTATTTTTTCATATGTTTGTTGGCCTCATGTATGTCTTCTTTTGGAAAGTGTCTGTTCATATCCTTCACCCACTTTTGAATGGGCTTATTTGTTTTTTTCTTGTAAAGCTGTTTTAGTTCTTCATAGATTCTGGATATTAGCCCTTTGTCAGATGGGTAGGCTACAAAAATTTTTTCCCATTCTGTTGGTTGTCAATTCACTCTAATGACTGTTTCTTTTGCTGTGCAGAAGCTGTGGAGTTTGATTAGGTCCCATTTGGCTATTTTGGCTTTTGTTGCCAATGCGCATCATCTCAGCCCAAAATTTCCTGAAACTGATGAGCAACTTCAGCAAAGTCTCAGGATACAAAATCAATGTGCAAAAATCACAAGCATTCCTATAAACGAATAACAGACTTAAAGAGAGCCAAATCAAGAACGAACTGCCATTCACAATTGCTACAAAGAGAATAAAATACCTAGGAATACAACTAACAAGGAAGATAAAGGACCTCTTCAAGGAGAACTACAAACCACTACTCAACGAGATAAGAGAGGACACAAATAGATGGAGAAACATTCCATGTTCATGGTTAGGAAGAATCAATATTGTGAAAATGGCCATACTGCCCAAAGTAATTTACAGATTCAACGCTAACCCCATCAAGCTACCAATGACCTTCTTCACAGAACTGGAAAAAACCACCTTAAACTTCATATGGAACCAAAAGAGAGCCCGCATAGCCAAGTCAACTCTAAGCAAAAAGAACAAAGCAAGAGGAATCACACTACTGGACTTCAAACTATACTACAAGGCTACAATAATCAAAACAGCATG